>CM034625.1:13383233-13388233 GCA_020080225.1 Gynochthodes officinalis | reverse complement strand
CGGCTCGCCTCGTGGCAGGGCGAGCCGGCCATCCGTTTGAGTATTCCTTAGCGCATTCCGCGCCGGGAGTTAAGTTGGGCTTGGAGAGCCGACGGACATGGTCTCCCGCGCCCGGCAGTTTTTCAACGGGTTCGCGGTCGTCTATCGGGCAGGATTCGACAATGATCCTTCCGCAGGTTCACCTACGGAAACCTTGTTACGACTTCTCCTTCCTCTAAATGATAAGGTTCAGCGAACTTCTTGCGACGTCGCGGGCAGAAACCACTTACGTCGCCGCAATCCGAACACTTTACCGGACCATTCAATCGGTAGGAGCGACGGGCGGTGTGTACAAAGGGCTGGGATGTAGTCAACGCGAGCTGATGACTCGCGCTTACTAGGAATTCCTCGTTGAAGACCAACAATTGCAATAATCTATCCCCATCTCGATGAAATTTCAAGGATTACCCGGGCCTGTCGGCCAAGGCTATAGACTCGTTGAATACATCAGTGTAGCGCGCGTGCGGCCCAGAACATCTTAGGGCATCACAGACCTGTTATTACCTCAAACTTCCGCGGCCTAAAAGGCTGTAGTCCCTCTAAGAAGCTAGCTGCAAAGGGATTCCTCCGCATAGCTAGTTAGCAGGCTGAGGTCTCGTTCGTTAACGGAATTAACCAGACAAATCGCTCCACCAACTAAGAACGGCCATGCACCACCACCCATAGAATCAAGAAAGAGCTCTCAGTCATAGAAACAAATAGAAAGTGCTCTCTAGTTGCCGATTTCCCTGGGCGATTCCTGGCAACCTTCACGGCTTGTGAAGTCCGATTCAAGCTAGCAGAGCCGCACAATTCTATTGCTTTTTGGAGACTTCCAAATTGATAAATTTGGTTTCAACTTGTTGAGGAACGATCCTGGAGTGGAGCTAAACAATTTCGGCCTTTGTAGCGCAAGATTCAGCCGGGTCGTGAACCGGGTCGGCGTTGACCCGAACGCCAACCCGGTCTTTTCACCCAGTTTTTGGTGGATTCAACCGGCTAGTAGCTTTGGGGAAGCCTCCTCAACCTACAGGAAGAGGTAATTATAGATTTACAACACCGGTTGGGCTGTTTTTATGAAGATTTGAAGCACAATTCGGGACTTTGAAAAGTTCGGATGCCTTTGTATTTTCTGGTTTTTGGATGATTTTGAGATGATTGCAGGCGTGGTAAACACTTAAGAAAACTTTACTAAGCCTTGTTTAACAATGGGCTGATGAGTTAAGCACGGTTTCGAGTTTTAAGGTTTTCTGAAATTTTAATTTTCTACATACCCGTGAAGCAGATTTCTGTTGTTGTGTGTGGTTTAATCTGTTTCCCCAGCTGTTTTATTTTCGGATTGTTGTAGAGATTCATGGGTTAAAAGGATTTGATACAATTTCAGCAATTGAGTGCTCGGTTTTTGTCTGAAAATTCTGAAGCCGATCTAAAATCTTCTGCAACCCGATTTTGAAGCAGTTGAAATTTTAAACGGTTTATTGAGCCTTCCTACGAATTTTGGTGCTTGATCTTAGCTTTTCCTCATTTTGAATCTGCTGGGGATTTTTCTCTGAATTTAAGAGGATTTTTGGTGGATTTTACGGGGATTTCTTTGGGCTAAACCGAGGGCAGAGTTTCTACAATTAAGCTTCTGTTTATTTTCTTCAAACTGCTTCTCACTACACGATTGTTTTTCTCTGGATTTTGCAATTGGATATTGATTTCAATATTTTGAGGCTCTGGGTGAATTTCTTGGCTGTACTGGAACTGGAAATTGTGTTGGCCGCACTCCATTGTCTGAATATTGTGGATTTTGGCGCATATTATGGGGATTCTGTTAGCTGAATTTTGGGCAGAGGTTCTGGAATTAAGCTTCCTCTTGGAATTTGCCGGAATTGTGCTTGGAATTTTGTGGGTGTTCTTCTGGGCAGAAGGCCGGCAAATCCCTTGTAGCAATATAGGCAATCCATGGTGAAGATGAAAGAGCAAGCTCGGCCGATAGGGAAGGAAACAGCTAGCACTACCTTAGAAGATGGAACTAATGTGATGTCTGATTCTGATTCGTCTTTGAAGGGCGGTGTAAAGCTGAGAAGTGGTATGAAGGGGGGTAGCCTTGTCTCTGGGCCACCCATGGACGGTAGCCAAGTAAACAACCAGGGCGCCTGCCAGGTGATTGACCAAGTGCCTCAATGTAAGGCTACTCAAGATACCCTTCCTAGCAAAGCGATGCGCCTTCCCGACTCAAAAGCCTCCATACAAGCCTGGACCGTCTTCTTGGGTGGACCTTTTTAAGGATAACAGGAACCGACAAAGGGGCGGAAGCTATCAAGGAATGAAACGATGAAGGACGGAGTGGTGGTGTTAGAATATGAGGATGTGGACGACATCAAGGAGGCTTGGGGAATATGTCTGATAGGTTACGTATTGGGGAAGTTTCCGGGGGTCAAAGCTATTGTGGAGGTTTGCAAATCTTGGAAAGTCCCCTATAAATATTTCCTTCACTCGAGTGGTTTGATAGTCTTTAAACTTGAAACAGAGGAACATAGGGACATGGTGCTTGCTAATGGACCTACGCATCCTATAGACGGCCATGGCTGTTAAAGGAAATCCCCCTGTTCTTTGATTTTAATGATAAGGGCCTCAACTCTATTCCTACATGGATTACGCTACCGGGGCTTCCGTTGGAATGTTGGAAGGACCAGGCTTTGGAAAAGATAACTACTCAGGTGGGAGATCCAGTGGTTACGGATCGCCTCACAGCAGAGAAAACATGCCTGTCTTATGCGAGAGTACTGGTGGAAGTCGATATCACGGCACCCCTGACTAGGGTTGTCCCCATCCAATTGCCTAATGGCGAAACCCATGCACAACCAGTGCTTTATGAAATGGAACTAAAAAGGTGCACTTATTGCCACAAATTTGGGCACAATAGGGGAGACTGTCAGGAGACTACAAAGCTGGAGAAAAACCCCACAAAAATATGGGTCAGGAAAGACCAACCGGACACAGCTAGCAACCTTAAGAGAGGTGAATCCACCACAGGAGTTGACACAAATAAAAGCAAAAGTAAGAAGATTGACCACCCTGAGAAGGTGTGCACTGACAAGGAGAAGGAAAAGGATACCCCACCTTTTGGGGAGCTATCAGGTGCGAACAAAGTGTCGGATCAGTAGAGGCCCTTTGTTCTAGTAAGGCGGAGGAAGGGGACATTCAAAGGGAGAAACAGAAGAGACTAGAGGCAATTGATGTGGTCCTTGCATTGCCTGCAGTCAGAGGCCTACCCAAAAGAACAACTTAGAGCAGGGGGCACAGGGTGAGTATAGAAACGACCTTCGCTAGGATATGAGCAGGAGAGTGCAGTCAGAACAGGAAGAACCTGTGCCAGGGGAGGGATCAAAGCAAAAGAACTTGGACTTCTACGGCTTCCTAGCAGATATGGAATCAGAGGAGGAGAAGCTTCTGCAGAGATCCACGCGGAAGACGAAGAAAACAAATAAGAAGAAAGGGAAAGGAAGAAGAGAGGCCAAAGACAAAGGTAAGGAGGCTATGCCTCAAATATGAAGATTGCTGCATGGAATATTAGGGGATTTCACCAACCCCTGAAACAAAGAGGTGTGCAAAGCCTGCTGCAACGCCACAACATTGATGTTTGTGGTATTCTGGAGACCAAAATTAAGGTAGAAAAATTGCAAGGAATAATGGGGACCAAGTTTCCTGGATGGAACCAATGTAATAATTTTCAGATGCATAGAGCCGGGCGCATACTCATCCTATGGAACCCAGCTACGGTAGAGGTTTCAATATTGGAGAGGCAGCCACAAGTCATTCACCTGTCACTCACCTGCAAGGTATCATCCATATCTTTTCTTATCAGTTTTGTTTATGGATTTAACACTATTGCCTCTAGAAGACTACTATAGGAGAACTTGATAGCTTTTTCCACAACCCACGAGGCCCCATGGGTGATCTTAGGAGATTATAATGGCATCATGTTCGAAGGAGAAAGAGTCAATGGAGCCCCGGTCTCTACATATGAGACCAAAGATCTATTGGATTGCTGCTTATCATTAGGCTTAATAGATGTGAACTCCATTGGATGCCATCTTACTTGGCACAATGAAAGAATTTGGTCCAAGATAGATCGGGTAATGGTCAACCAACGGTGGTTAATGACTGATTGGGAAACGGCCACAAACTTCCTGCCATTGGGTTGTCTGTCCGACCACTCACCAAGCATCACTACAGTGGGGAACCAGGATATTCAACATAGACGAAGGTTTAAATTCTTCAACATATGGACAGATCATGAAGATTTTGGAGGAATAGTTCAGCAAGGGTGGAATACGTATATATATGGCACTGAGCAGTACAAGTTATGTCGCCAGTTGAAGATGCTAAAAAGGCCGCTAAGGGAGCTCAACCAGAAACACTTCAGTCACATCTCAAACCGAGCAGAGAGGGCAAGGGAGGAAGCTGAGAGGCACAAGAAGCGCAACAACATCCGCGGGATCTGAGAGGCAGCGAATGCAAGAATTGCGGGGAATTGCTTGGAAGCTTAGTGAAGCGGAGAGGAATTTCTTAGCTCAGAAAGCCAAGTGCCAATATTTCATCAATAGTGACCGGAACACAAAGTTATTCCATGCTTTGGTCAAGAGGAACGCCAAAAAGAACTTCATTGCCTCAGCGAACATAGAAAATTGAGAAGTAACATCGGGGCCAGCGGAAGTGGTTGCGGAATTCCTTAGATACTATCAAAATCTCCTAGGAAGGGAAGGGCGCACGGGGGAAGTTGATTGCTCAGTTTTTGACATAGGGACAAAGGTCTCGCCTCAAGCCGCCATTGACTTAGAGCGATCGGTCACAGAACTAGAAGTCAAGGAGGCAATATTTAATATTGGACAGGATAAAGCTCCAAGGCCGGATGGTTTCACTGCTGGTTTTTTCTAAAAGGCGTGGCACATTGTGGGCCATGACCTATATGAGGGTGAGCGAGTTCTTGGGAG
>CM034625.1:13373233-13378233 GCA_020080225.1 Gynochthodes officinalis | reverse complement strand
CGACATAGCTAAAGGTCTAAAGCTTGAGAAGTATGAGGTGGGAGAAGTAGTGGAATTAGAAGAAGAAGACCTTGATGATGTAGAAGAAGCGTGGAGATTTTGCCTAATCGGCTATATATTAGGTAAATTTCCAGGATATCAAGCAATATCTGAGGTATGCAAGACATGGAAAGTCCCCAACAAGTATATGAGGCATGCTTGTGGGTGGCTTATCTTTAAGTTTGAAACGGCCGAACCAGGGGTATGGTTCTAGCTAACGAACCATACTATTCTTATGGCCGATCATGGTTTTTGAAAAGAATGCCGGCTATGTTCGACTTTGATGATCAGTGTTTTAATTCCATTCTTACTTGGGTCCAACTACACAACCTCCCACTACGATGTTGGACTACCAAAGCACTGGGGAAAGTAATTTCTCGAGTGGGAGAGGCAATTACTACGGATCGTCTTACAGCTGAGCGAACTTGCCCAAGGTTTGCAAGGGTCTTGGTAGAGGTTGATGTTACCAAGCCACTGGTCTGGCCCATTCCCATCAAGTTAGCCAATGGGACTATTCGATCTCAGAAGGTAACTTATGAGCAGGAACCCAAGGTCTGTGCTTTCTGCCGTAAAATAGGTCATGTGAAGGAGGAATGTATTCATGCAAAAAGGACTAGCCAGGCAAGGGAGAGATCAAGATCAAGACCAAAGAAACAACAACAGGGTAGTACTTGGGCAAGAAGAGAGGGTGAAAAGGAGAAGACGAGTGCAGAAGAGTGTAAAGGAGCTGATAGAGTCCAAAAGGAGACGAAGCCAGATAAAGGTAAAGGAAAAGAGGTTATAACCTTCCTAGATGCGGTGACCCAGTCGGAGGACCAGGAAACACTAGGCCAGGAAGAGATGCCTGGCCACTAAGAAGTCGAGGCCACAAATCTGAACACATGTGGGGACCTCTAAGGAGGGACAAAGCCTGAATGTAGGGGCTACTGGGGCACCTTCATTTTATGCAGCCTTAGGCTCTGAGGTGGAGGAGGAAGGGGAGATGCAGACAGTTCATAAGAAGGAGAAGAAGAAGGCCAAGAAGGGGACCAATGGGAAAGGGACAGAAGCTATGCCTCAAGTATGAGAATCGCTGCATGGAACATAAGGGGATTACACCTATCCCCGAAAGAAAAAGGTGTGAGAAGCCTGCTAAGCCAACAGCAAGTAGATGTTTGTGGGATTTTAGAGACGAAATTGAAGGAAGTGCAGTTGCAAGGATTTATGGGGACCCATTTTCCTGCTTGGCAACAGAATAACAACTTTCACTTGCATGGTGCAGGAAAAATCTTGACTATATGGAACCCTACCAAAGTAGAGGTCGTGGTACGGGAGATTCATCCCCAGGCTATTTACTTTGCTATCACTTGCAAGGTAACCTCTCTATCCTTCCTTGTAAGTTTTGTCTATGGATTTAATACTATTGTAGCTAGGAGAGCACTCTAGGAGAACCTACTTGCAGTATCCTTGGCCCATGAATCCCCATGACTGGTGTTGGGAGACTTCAACGGCATAATGTATGATGGAGAACGAATCAATGGAGCATTGGTTACTCCTTATGAGACCAAAGACCTACTAGACTGCTGTCTGCGGTTGGGCTTATCTGATGTGAACTCCATTGGATGCCACCTCACGTGGACGAATGGCAAGAAATGGTCCAAGCTGGACCGGGTGATGATCAATGAAAGGTGGGTAATGAATGACTGGGAGATTTCCACAAACTTCCTGCCGTTTGGATGTTTGTCGGACCATTTGCCCAGTATAACCACAGTGGAACGTCAGAATTACCAAGCAAGACGGAGATTTATGTTCTTCAATATGTGGATGGAGCATGAGGACTTTGAAGTAACTGTGCAGCAGGAGTGGGGATCACAAGTATATGGTACAACGCAGTACAAGTTATGCCACAGACAGATAGAGGCCCAACAACATCCTACGGATGCAGCAGGACAAAGGAGAATCCAGGAACTACGGGGGATAGCTTGGAAGCTCAACGAAGCGGAAAGAAAGTTTCTTGCCCAGAAAGCTAAATGTCCGTACCTAGTCAATAGTGATCGGAACACAAAATTGTTTCATGCTGTTGTCAAGAAGAATGCCAAGAGGAACTTCATTGCTTCTGTGATTAAGGAAAACAGGGAAGTTACAAGGGCAAAAGAGGAGGTGGTAGCGGAGTTTATAAGATTCTACCAACACCTCCTGGGAAGGGAGGTACACACAGCAGAGATGGATGACACGATATTTGATTTGGGCACTAGGATCTCAAACCATGCTTCCTCCGACCTAGTACGTCCCGTTACAACACAGGAGATCAAGGAGGCCCTATTCGGTATTGGACAAGATAAAGCGCCTGGGCCAGATGGGTACACCTCAGGGTTTTTCCAAAAGTCTTGGCATATTGTAGGGGAAACTGTATGTGAGGGGGTTGGAGAATTCTTCAGATCGGGGAGGCTGCTGAAGCAACTGAACCACACTATCATCACCTTGGTACCAAAGTCGTCACACTGCAGCACGGTGGGTGAATATCGACCGATAGCGTGCTGTAACGTGATTTTTAAGGTGATAACAAAAATACTGGCGACAAGGATGTCTAAGGTGCTTTCAGAGATAATTGATGAGGCCCAGTCTGCGTTTGTGGAAGGAAGGAGTATGATCGAAAATATTCACATGGCACAAGAACTTTTCCACCAATACAGCCGGAAAAGAATCTCGCCTAGATGTGTGATCAAGGTGGACCTTCAGAAAGCTTATGACTCAGTTAACTGGGAATTCTTGCATAAAGTCCTCATAGGCCTTGGATTTCCGATGCAGTTTATTGGGTGGATTATGGAATGTGTCTCCACGACCTCTTACTCCATTCAGATAAATGGGGAAATTCATGGCATGTTCAAGAGGCGCAGAGGACTGAGGTAGGGAGACCCATTATCTCCTTACCTGTTTGTCACCTGCATGGAATACCTGTCTAGACTACTCAGGAGAGCTACTAGGGATACTGAGTTCAATCATCATCCACGACGTGCGGCCCTAAAGATTACAAACCTAATGTATGCGGATGATTTGTTGGTATTCTCACGGGGAGATAGACCTTCGGTCCGGATTATCTGGCAGTGCCTAAATGCCTTTGGGGCCATGTCTGGCCTGAGGGCTAACACGGCTAAGTCAAGTATCTTCATGGCGGGGGTGCAGGAGAATGAAATGGAAGAGATTTTGGCGGAGGCACAAATACCCAAAAGAACGTTCCCAGTCCGTTACCTAGGGATTCCACTAGTGGCATCGAGGCTCCGAGTCACCCACTACGCGCCACTCATGGAAAAGATAGCTGGGCAAATTGGGCTATGGACTGCGACATCTTTATCCTTTGCGGGTAGACTAGAGCTTGTCAGATCTGTATTGCTAGGTATTAATTGCTTCTGGCTCTCTGTTCTTCTAGTGCCGGCAGCAGTCCTTGAAGGGGTTGTCAGGTTGTGCAGAAATTTCCTATGGGATAGGGGAGACCACTGGTGGCATGGAAGGATCTAACCCTGCTAACGGAGGAAGGTGGATTAGGTCTTCGGGATACAAGTGCGTGGAATGCGGCACTTTTGTCAAAGATACTGTGGAACATCAATAGTAAGAAAGACTCTTTGTGGGTTCGGTAGGTCCACCATACATACTTACCACATGGAGTGACCGTATGGAGCCTCATGCGCAAGAAGGATACGTCTGCACTCATGAGGAGGCTCTTGGTTATCTGTGATACCCTAGTGCAGAAAGAAGGATCAATACAAGGCGCAATAGACAGAATGGGAGAGATGCGAGGCGAGCCTTTGGGCAGTTGGCTTACAACTATTTCAGAAGGACTGCACAAAGAGTTAGGTGGGTGAAGGTTGTGTGGAATAGCTATACTTCTCCCAAATATTCATTCATCCTGTGGTTGGCCATTAGAGGAAGACTCCTTACCAAGGATCGATTGGGCTTCTTGGGTATCAACTCACTGTGTGATTTCTGCCAAGGAGAAGTGGAAACGGTGGGGCACTTGTTTTTCCATTGCCCCTTTTCGGCAGAGGTATGGAAAGCTATCAAAGATTGGCGTGGGATCCGAAGGGAGATGACAACACTATCGGCTGCTCTCAAGTGGACACAGAAGATTAAAAGGACGACATGGATTAGTAGACGAAAGAGGATTGCTCTTGTGTGCAATGTGTACTACATCTGGTTATCTCAAAACCGAAAGCACTTTGAGGGACATACTCCAGTTACTAGGGAGATTATACATAGAATCATGACACAAGTGTACAAGGTGGGTCACGCATTGTACCCGAGTGCCATGATCTTATAGGCTAACTACTATGTTAGTAGGCTTAAACTAGCTTGGCTAGTATGCTAGCATGAATCAGGTTTTGTATCGTTAGTCCGGTAAACCCCGGTGATGCTGTAAACCTCAGTTTTGATCAATAGTAATTTTTACATTCGATCAAAAAAAGAAAAAGCTCTCAGTCACGGCCATGCACCACCATCCATAGAATCAAGAAAGAGCTCTCAGTCAGTTCTCCTTCTTGGGCGACTCCCAAGCGATTTTTTCAAATCGTGGAGCACACACTGCTTGCTAGCTTTCTTGATAATTCCATAGAAAGTCTTACACGACTAGAATCATATAAACCACTGAAAATTGCAACTGGAAAAAAATTAACCGAAATGATGCGATGGGGTGAAGGATTAGTAGGGTTTTAAGCCAAGGTCAACTACGACCGAAATTAGACGGCCATCCATAGAAGATCTTGGTCAATTGGAACAATTTTTAGTTGTGAGGATGCTTCGCCAAGCTCACGGGGCGTCTCTTGATAAAAACCATCCGTTCATGGTTTGAAGAAAACGATCTGAAACTCCATTTTGATTCGGTGAATTATGAATTTTCGGGTTTCTTGGTTGATTTTATGCTCTTCTCATTTCTTTATTCATCGCAACCTCTGTTTAGCTCCACATCACCTTGGGTTGAAGATTCCTGA
>CM034625.1:13357746-13373133 GCA_020080225.1 Gynochthodes officinalis | reverse complement strand
CCTAAACCCTAAACTCCTGGAACCCTAAACCCTAAAACCCCAACCCCAAAACTCCTAAACTCCTAAACCCTAAACCCTAAATCCCAACCCTAAACTCCCAACTCCTAAACCCTAAACCCCAAACCCTAAAACTCCTAAAACTCCTAAAACCCTAAACTCTCTAAAAACCCTAAAACTCCTAAACCCTAAACCCTAAACCCTAAACTCCAAACCCTAAACCCTAAACCCTAAACTCAAACCCTAAACCCTAAACTCCTAAAACCCTAAATCAAACTCCTAAACCTCAAATCCCTAAACCCCAAACCCCAAATCCCTAAACTCCTAAACCCTAAACTCCTAAAATCCCTAAAACTCAAACCCTAAACCCTGCAAACCCTAAACTCTAAATCCCTAAACCCTAAACCTCCTAAAACTCTAAAAACCCTAAAACCCTAAACCCTAACCCTAACCCTAAACCCCAAACCCTAAAAACTCCAAACTCAAAAACCCTAAACCCTAAAACCCCTAAACCCTAAACTCCTAAACCCTAAACTCCTAAAGTCCCTAAACCCTAAACTCTAAAACCCTAAAACCCTAAACTCAAAACTCCTAACTCAACTCCAAACCCTAAAACTCCTAAAACTCTAAACCCTAAACCCTAAACCCCTAAACTCCAAATCCCTAAACTCCTAAATCTCCTAAAACCCTAAACTCCTAAAACCCTAAACTCCTAACCCTAAACCTCATAAACTCCCTAAACCCTAAAAACCCTAAACTCCTAAACCCTAAAAACCCTAAACCCTAAACTCAAACCCTAAACCCTAAACTCCTAAACCCTAAACTCCTAAACTCCAACCCCAAACCCTAAACTAAACCCTAAACCCTAAACCCTAAACTCAACCCTAAACCCTAAACTCTAAAACTCCTAAAACCCTAACCCTAAACCCTAAAACCCTAAACCCTAAACCAAACTCCTAACTCAAACCCTAAACCCTAAACCCTAAACCCTAAAAACCTAAACCCTAAATCCCTAAACCCTAAACCCTAAACTCAAACCCTAAACCCTAAACCCTAAACTCCAAACCCTAAAACCCTAAACCCTAAAACCCAAACCCAAACTAAAAACCTAAACCAAAACCCTAAACCCTAAACCCTAAACCCTAAAACCCAAACTCAAAAACCTTAAACCCTAAACTCCTAAACCCTAAACCCTAAACCCTAAACTCAACCTAAAACCCTAAACCCTAAACTCCTAAAACCCTAAACCCTAAACCCTAAACCCTAAACCCTAAACCCTAAACTCAAACCCTAAACTCCTAAACCCTAAACCCTAAACTCCAAACCCTAAACCCTAAAACCCTAAACCCAACTCAAACCCTAAAACCCTAAACCCCTAAAACCCTAAACCCTAAACCCTAAACTCTAAACCCTAAACCCTAAACTCCTAAAACCCTAAACTCCTAAACCCTAAACTTAAACTCCTAAACCTAAACCCTAAACCCTAAACCTTAAACTCTAAACCCTAAAATTTAAACCCTAATAAATTCTAACCCTAAATTTTAAATTTAAATTTTAAATTTAAATTTTAAATTTTAAATTTTAAATTTAAATTTAAATTTAAATTTTAAATTTAAATTTAATTTAAATTTTAATTTAAATTTAAATTTAAATTTTAATTTAAATTTAAATTTTAATTTTAAATTTTAAATTTTAAATTTTAAATTTAAATTTTAAATTTAAATTTTAAATTAAATTTTAAATTTTAAATTCTAAATTTTAAATTTAAATTTTAAATTTTAATTTTAAATTTAAATTTTAAATTTTAAATTTAAATTTTAAATTTTAAACCCTAAAACTCAAACCTCAAACCCTAAACCCTAAACCCTAAACTCAAACCCTAAATTTAAATTTAAACCTAAACTTTAAACCCTAAACCCTTAAACTCCTAAACTCAAACCCTAAATTAAAAACTTTAAACTTTAAACCCTAAACTCCTAAACCCTTAAACCCTAAACCTCCTAAACCCTAAACTTTAAACCCTAAACCCCAAACCCTTAAATTTAAAACCCTAAACCCTAAACCCTAAACTCCTAAACCCTAAACCCTAAACCCTAAACCCTAAACTCCTAAAACCCTAAACCTAAACTAAAACCCTAAACCCTAAACCTCAAACCCTAAACCCTAAACTCAAAAACCCTAAACCCTAAACTCAAACCCTAAACCCTAAACCCTAAACCCTAAACCCTAAACTCAACCCTAAACCCTAAACTCAAAACCCTAAACCCTAAACCCTAAAACTCAAACCCTAAAACTCAAAACTAAACCCTAAACCCTAAAACCCTAAAACCCTAAACCCTAAACCCTAAAACTCCAAACTCAAACTCCTAAACCCTAAACCCTAAACCCTAAACCCTAAACTCAAAACCCTAACTCCTAAACTCCTAAAACCCTAAACCTTAAACCCTAACCTAAATTTAAACCCTAAACCCTAAACCCTAAATTTTAAACTCTAAATTTAAATTTAAAAACCCTAAATTTTAAATTTAAATTTAAATTCAAACCCTAAATTTAAATTTAACTCTAAACCCTAAATTAAATTTAAATTTAAATTCCTTTAAAATCAAACTCCTAAATTTAAACCCTAAACCCTAAACTCAAACTTAAACCCTAAAACTCAAAACCCTAAACTCCTAAACCCTAAAACTCCAAAACCCAAACCCTAAACTCAACCCTAAACCCTAAACCCTAAACCCTAAACTCAAAACCCAAACTCCTAAACCCTAAACCCTAAAACTCAAACCCAAACTTAAACTCCTAAACCCTAAAACTCCTAAACCCTAAAAACCCTAAACTCAAACCCTAAAACCCTAAACTCCTAAACCCTAAACCCTAAAACCCTAAAACCCTAAACCCTAAAACCCTAAACCCTAAAACTCCTAAACCCTAAACCCTAAACTCAAACCCTAAACCCTAAACTCCTAAACCCTAAACCCTAAAACCCTAAACCCTAAACTCCTAAACCCTAAACCCTAAACCCTAAACCCTAAACCCTAAACCCTAAACTCCTAAACCCTAAACCCTAAACCCTAAACTCCAAACCCTAAACTCAAACCCTAAACCCTAAAACCCAAAAACTCAAACCCTAAACCCTAAACCCTAAACTCAAAACTCAAAACTTTAAACCCTAAACTTAAACCCTAAAACTCAACTCAACTTTAAAACCCTAAACCTAAAACCCTAAACCCTAAACTAAACTCAAACCCTAAAACCCTAAACCTAAACTCAAACCCTAAACCCTAAACCCAAACCCTAAACCCTAAACTTAAACTCAAACCCTAAACTCCTAAACCCTAAACCCTAAACCCTAAACCCTAAACCCAAACCCTAAACCCAAACTCAAACTCAAACTCAAAACCCTAAACCCTAAACCCTAAACCCTAAAACCCTAAACCCTAAACCCTAAACCCTAAACTCCTAAACCCTAAACTCCTAAACCCTAAACCCTAACCCTAAACCCTAAACCCTAAACCCTAAACTCAAACTCCTAAACTCAAAACCTAAAACCCTAAACCTAAAACTCCTAAACCCTAAACCCTAAACCCTAAACCCTAAACCCTAAACTCCTAAACCCTAAACTCAAACCCTAAACTCTAAACCCTAAACCCTAAACCCTAAACCTAAACCCTAAAACCCTAAACCCTAAACCCTAAAACCCTAAACTCAAAACCCTAAACCCTAAACTCAAACCCTAAAACCCTAAACCCTAAAAACTCAACCCTAAACCCTAAACTCCTAACTCCTAAAACCCTAAACCCTAAACCCTAAACCCTAAACCCTAAACCCTAAACCCTAAAACTCAAACCTCAAACCTAAACCCTAAACCCTAAACTCCTAAACTCAAACTCCTAAACCCTAAACCCTAAACCCTAAACCCTAAACTCCTAAACCCTAAAACTCAACCTAAACCCTAAACTCCTAAACCCTAAACTCAAACTCCTAAACCCTAAACCCTAAACTCAAACCCTAAACCCTAAACCCTAAACCCTAAAACTCCTAAACCCTAAACCCTAAACCTCAAAACCCTAAACCCTAAACCCTAAACCCTAAACCCAACTCCTAAACCCTAAACCCTAAACCCTAAACCCTAAACCCTAAACCCTAAACCCTAAACCCTAAACCCTAAACTCAAACCCTAAATTAAACCCTAAAACCCTAAACCCAAAACCCTAAACTTAAAACCCTAAACTTTAAACTTTAAACCCAAACCCCTAAACCCTAAAACCCTAAAACCCTAAACCCAAAACCCTAAACCCTAAACCCTAAACCCTAAAACTCCAAACCCTAAACCCTAAACCCTAAACTCCAAACCCTAAACCCAAACCTAAACTCCTAAACCCTAAACCCTAAACCCTAAACTCCTAAACTCAAACTCTAAACCCCTAAACTCCTAAAACCCTAAACCCTAAACCCTAAACCCTAAAACCCTAAACCCTAAACTCAAACCCAAACTCAAACCCTAAAACTCTAAACCCTAAACCCTAAAAACTCCTAAACCCTAAACTCCTAAAACCCTAAACCCTAAACTCCTAAACTCCTAAAACCCTAAAACCCTAAAACCCTAAACCCTAAAACTCCTAAACCCTAAACCCTAAACCCTAAACCCTAAATTCAATAAACCCTAAAAACCCTAAACCCTAAACCTAAACTCAAACCCTAAACTCCTAAACCCTAAAACTCCTAAATTTAAAATTTTAAACCCTAAACCCTAAACCCTAAATTTTAAACTCCTAAATTAAAATTTTAAATTTTAAATTTAAATTTAAATTTTAAATTTAAATTTAAATTTTAAACCCTAAATTTTAAAATTTAAATTTAAATTTAAATTTAAATTTAAATTTAAATTTAAATTTAAATTTAAATTTTAAATTTAAATTTAAATTTAAATTTTAAATTTTAAATTTAAATTTAAATTTTAAATTTAATTAAATTTTAAATTTAAACCCTAAACCCTAAACCCTAAACCCTAAACCCTAAACTCTAAAACCCTAAACCCTAAACTCCTAAACTCCTAAACCCTAAAACCCCAAACCCTAAACCCTAAACTCCAAACTCCTAAACCTCAAACCCTAAACCCCAACCCAAACCCTAAACCTAAACCCTAAACCCTAAACTCCTAAACCCTAAACTCCTAAACCCTAACCTAAAACCCTAAACCCTAAAACCCTAAACTCCTAAAACCCTAAACCCTAAAACCCTAAAACCCTAAAACCCTAAACCCTAAACCCTAAACCCTAAACTCAAAAACCCTAAACTCAACCTAAAACTCAAACTCCTAAACCCTAAACCCTAAACCCAAACTCCTAAACCCTAAACCCTAAACCCTAAACTCAAACCCTAAACCCTAAACCCTAAACCCTAAACCCCTAAAAACCCTAAACCCTAAACCCTAAACTCCTAAACTCCTAAACCCTAAAACCCTAACCCTAAACCCTAAAACCCTAAACCCTAAACTCCTAAACCCTAAACTCCTAAACCCTAAACCCTAAACTCAAAACCCTAAACCCTAAAACCCTAAACCCTAAACCCTAAACCCTAAACTCCTAAAACCCTAAACCCTAAACCCTAAACCCTAAACCCTAAACTCCTAAACTCCTAAACCCTAAACCCTAAAACCCCAAACCCTAAACCCTAAACCTAAACCCTAAACCCTAAACCCTAAACCCTAAACCCTAAAACCCTAAACTCCTAAACCCTAAACCCTAAACCTCAAAACCCTAAACCCTAAACCTAAACCCTAAACTCCTAAACTCAAACCCTAAACCCTAAACCTCAAAACCCTAAACCCCAAACCCTAAACCCTAAACAAAACTCCTAAACCCTAAAACCCTAAACTCAAACCCTAAACTCCTAAACTCCTAAACCCTAAAAACCTCAAACTCAAACCCTAAACCCTAAACCCTAAACCTCAAACCCTAAACCCTAAACCCAACCTCAACTCCTAAACCCTAAACTCCTAAAACCCTAACCCTAAACCCCTAAACCCTAAACCCTAAACTCCTAAAACCCTAAACTCCTAAAACCCTAAACCCTAAAAACCCTAAACCCTAAACCCTAAACCCAAACCCTAAACCTCAAACCCTAAACCCTAAACTCAAACCCTAAACCCTAAACCCTAAACCCTAAACTCCTAAACCCTAAACCCTAAAACCCTAAACTCAAACCCTAAACCCTAAACCCAAAACCCTAAACCCTAAACCCTAAAACCCTAAAACCCCAAAACCCTAAACCCTAAAACCCTAAACTCCTAAACCCTAAAACCCTAAACCCTAAAACTCAAACTCCTAAACCCTAAACCCTAAACCCTAAAACCCTAAACCCTAAAACCCTAAACTCCTAAACCCTAAACTCCTAAACCCTAAACCTAAAACTCCTAAACCCTAAACCTAAACCCTAAACTCCTAAAACCCTAAACCCTAAAACCCTAAACCCTAAACCCTAAACTCCTAAACCTCAAACCCTAAACCCCAAACTCAAACCCTAAAACCCTAAACCCTAAACTCCTAAAACCTCAAACCTCAAACCCTAAACCCTAAAACTCCTAACCCTAAACCCTAAACCTCAAACTCCTAAAACTCCAAACCCTAAACCCTAAACCCTAAACTCCTAAACTCAAACCTAAAACCCTAAACCCTAAACTCCTAAACCCTAAAACTCCTAAACCCTAAACCCTAAACTCCTAAAACCCTAAACCCTAAACCCAAACCCTAAACCCTAAACCCTAAACCCTAAACCCTAAACTTTAAACCCTAAAACTCTAAAACCCTAAAACCCTAAACCCTAAACTCCTAAACCCTAAACCCTAAACCCTAAACCCTAAACCCTAAACCCAAACCCCAACCCTAAACCCTAAACTCCTAAACCCTAAAAACCCCAAAACTCAAACCCTAAAACCCTAAACCCTAAACCCTAAACCCTAAACTCCTAAACCTAAACCCTAAACCCTAAACCCTAAACTCCTAAACCCTAAACCCTAAACCCTAAACCCTAAACCCTAAACTCCTAAACCCTAAACCCTAAACCCTAAACTCCTAAACCTCAAACCCTAAACCCTAAAAACCCTAAACTCCTAAAACTAAACTCCTAAACCCTAAACTCTAAACCCTAAACCCTAAAAACCCTAAACCCAAACCCTAAACCCTAAACTCCTAAACTCCTAAACCCTAAAACCCCAAAAACTCCTAAACCCTAAACCCTAAACCCTCAAACCCTAAACTCCTAAACTCCAAACCCTAAACCCTAAAACCCTAAACCCTAAAACTCCTAAACCCTAAACCCTAAACCCTAAACCCTAAATTTAAATTTTAAAATTTAAATTTAAATTTTAAATTTTAAATTTAAATTTTAAATTTTAAATTTAAAATTTTAAATTTAAATTTAAATTTTAAATTTTAAATTTTAAATTTTAAATTTAAATTTTAAATTTAAATTTAAATTTAAATTTTAAATTTAAATTTTAAATTTAAATTTAAATTTAATTTAAATTTAATTTTAAATTTAAATTTTAAATTTTAAATTTTAAATTTTAAATTTTAAATTTAAATTTTAAATTTTAAATTTTAAATTTTAAATTTTAAATTTTAAATTTAAATTTAAACTCCTAAACCCTAAAACCCTAAACCCTAAACCCTAAACCCTAAACTCCAAACCCTAAACCCTAAAACCCTAAACCCTAAACCTCAAACTCAAACCTAAACTCAAACCCTAAACCCTAAACTCAAAACTCCTAAACCCTAAAAACTCCTAAACCCTAAACCCTAAACCCTAAACCCTAAACCCTAAACCTCAAAACCCTAAACCCTAAACCCTAAAAACCCAAACCCTAAACTCCTAAAACCCTAAACTCCTAAACCCTAAACTCCAAACCCCTAAACCCTAAACCCTAAAACCCTAAACCCTAAACTCCTAAAAACTCCTAAACCCTAAACCTAAACCCTAAACCCTAAACCCTAAACCTCAAACCCTAAACCCCAACCCTAACCCCAAACCCTAAACCCTAAACCCTAAACCCTAAACCCTAAACCCTAAACCCTAAACCCTAAACTCCTAAACCCTAAACCCTAAACCTAAACTCCTAAACCCTAAAAACTCCTAAACCCTAAACCCTAAACCCCTAAAACCCTAAACCCTAAACTCCTAAACTCCTAAACCCTAAACCCTAAACCCTAAACCCCAAACCCTAAACCCTAAACCCTAAACCCTAAAACTCAAAACTCCTAAAACCCTAAACTCCAACCCTAAACTCCAAACCCTAAACTCCTAAACCCTAAACTCCTAAACCCTAAACCCTAAACCCTAAACTCCTAAACCTCAACCCTAAACTCCTAAACCCTAAACTCCTAAACCCTAAACCTCAAAAACCCTAAACTCCTAAAACTCCTAAACCCTAAACCCTAAAACTCCTAAACCCTAAAACCCTAAAACTCCTAAAACTCCTAAACCCTAAAAAACCCTAAAACTCCTAAACCCTAAACCCTAAACTCCAAACCCTAAACCCTAAACCTAAACTCCTAAACTCCAAAACCCTAAACCCTAAAACCCTAAACCCTAAAAACTCAAACCCTAAACTCCTAAACCCTAAACCCTAAACCCTAAACCCTAAAACCCTAAACTCAACCCCAACCCAAACCCAAACCCTAAACCCTAAACCCTAAAACCCAAACCCTAAACCCTAAACCCTAAACCCTAAACCCTAAACCCCAAACCCTAAACCCTAAACCCTAAACTCCTAAACCCAAACCCTAAACCCTAAACCCAACCTAAACTCCTAAAACCCTAAACCCTAAACCCTAAACCCTAAACCCTAAACTCAAACCCTAAAACCCTAAACCCTAAACTCAAACCCTAAACCCTAAACCCTAAACTCAAAAACCCTAAACCCTAAACCCTAAACTCCTAAACCCTAAACAAACTCCTAAACCCTAAAACTCAAACCCTAAACCCTAAACCCTAAACCCAAAACCCTAAACTCCTAAACCCTAAAACCCTAAACCCTAAACCTCAAAACCCTAAACCCTAAACCCTAAACCCTAAACCCTAAACTCCTAAACCCTAAACCCTAAACCCAAACCCTAAACCCTAAACCTCAAACCCTAAACCCTAAACCCTAAACCCTAACCCTAAACCCTAAACTCTAAACCTAAACCCTAAACCTAAACCCTAAACCCTAAACCCTAAACCCTAAAACCCTAAACCCAACTCAAACCCTAAACCCTAAACCCTAAACCCTAAACCCAACCCCAAACCCTAAACTCAAACTCCTAAAACCCTAAAACCCAAACCCTAAACCTAAACCCTAAACTCCTAAACCCTAAACCCTAAACCCTAAACTCCTAAACCCTAAACCCAACCTAACCCTAAACCCTAAACTCCTAAACCCTAAACTCCTAAACTCCTAAACTCCTAAACCCTAAACCCTAAACTCAAACCCTAAACCCTAACCCTAAACCTCAAACCCAAACTCCTAAACCCTAAACCCTAAACCCTAAACCCTAAACCCAAACCCTAAACCCTAAACTCAAAACCCTAAACCCTAAACCCCAAACCCTAAACCCTAAACTCCTAAACCCTAAACCTAAACCCTAAACCCTAAACCCTAAACCCTAAAACCTCAAACCCTAAACCCTAAACCTCAAAACCCTAAACTCCTAAACTCAAACCCTAAACCCTAAACCCTAAACCCTAAAACCCTAAACCCTAAACCCTAAACTCAAAACCCTAAACCCTAAACCCTAAACTCCTAAACCCTAAACTCCTAAACCTCAAACCCTAAACCCTAAACCCAAAACCTAAACCCAAACCTCAAACCCTAAACCCTAAACCCCAAACTCCTAAAACCCTAAAACCCTAAACCCAACCCTAAACCCAAACTCAAACCCTAAACCCTAAACTCCTAAACCCTAAACCCTAAACCCAAACCCTAAACCCTAAACCCTAAACCCTCAAAACCCTAAAACCCTAAACCCTAAACCCTAAACCCTAAACCCTAAACCCTAAACTCAAAACCCTAAACCCTAAACCCTAAACCCTAAACCCCTAAACCCTAAACCCTAAACCCTAAAAACCCCAAACCCTAAACCCTAAACCCTAAAACCCTAAACCCTAAACTCAAACTCTAAACCCTAAACCCAAACCCTAAAACCCTAAACCCTAAACCCTAAACCCTAAACCCTAAAAACTCAAAAACCCAACCCTAAACTCAAAACCCTAAACCCTAAACCCTAAACTCCTAAACCCTAAACCCTAAACTCCTAAACCCCTAAACTCAAACCCTAAACTCCTAAACCCTAACCCTAAACCCTAAACCCTAAACCCTAAAACCCTAAACTCCTAAACCTAAACCTAAACCCTAAACCCCAAACCCTAAACCCTAAACCCTAAACCCTAAACCTAAAACTCAAACCTTAAACTAAACTCCTAAACCCTAAACCCTAAAACTCAAAACCCTAAACTCAAAACCCTAAAACCCTAAACCTAAACCCAACCCTAAACTCCAAACCCAAACCCTAAACCCTAAACCCTAAACTCCAAACCCTAAACTCAAAAACCTCAAAACCCTAAAACCCTAAAACCCAAACTCCAAACCTCAAACCCTAAACCCTAAACCCTAAACCCTAAACCCTAAACTCCTAAACTCCTAAACCCTAAACCCTAAACCCTAAACCCTAAACCCCAACCCTAAACCCTAAACCCTAAACTCAAACCCAACTCAAAAACTAAACCCTAAACCCTAAACCCTAAACCCTAAAACCCTAAACCCTAAACCCAACTCCTAACCCAAACTCAAACCTAAACCCTAAACCCTAAACCCTAAACCTAAACTCCTAAACCCTAAACCCTAAACTCCTAAACCCTAAACCCTAAAACTCCTAAACCCTAAAACCCTAAACCCTAAACCCAAAACCCTAAACCCTAAAACTCAAACCCTAAACTCTAAACTCCTAAACCCTAAACCTAAACCCTAAACCCCAACCCTAAAACCCTAAACTCCTAAACCCTAAACCCTAAAACTCTAAACCCTAAACTCAAACCCTAAACCCTAAACCCTAAACCCTAAACTCAAACCCTAAACTCCTAAACCTCAAACCCTAAACCCTAAACCCTAAACTCCTAAACCCTAAACCCTAAACCCTAAACCCTAAACCTAAACCCTAAACCCTAAACTCTAAACCCTAAACCCAAACCCTAAACTCCTAAACTCAAACTCCTAAACCCTAAACTCCTAAAACCCTAAACCCTAAACTCTAAACTCCTAAACTCCTAAACTCCTAAACCCTAAACCCTCTAAAACCCAAACCCTAAACTCCTAAAACCCTAAACCCTAAACCCTAAATTTAACCCTAAACCCTAAATTTTAAATTTAAACTTTAAACCCTAAAATTTAAATTTAAATTTAACCCTAAATTTAAACCCTAAATTTAAACCCTAAACTTAAACCCTAAACCCTAAAACTCCTAAACCCTAAACCCTAAAACTCCTAAACCCTAAACCCTAAACCCTAAACCTAAACTCTAAACCCTAAACCCTAAACCCTAAACTCCTAAACTTAAACTCAAACCCTAAACTCCTAAACCTAAACCCTAAACCTAAACCCTAAATTAAACTCAAAAACCCTAAACTCCTAAACTCAAACCCTAAACCCAAACCCTAAACCCTAAACCTAAACCCTAAACCCTAAACCCAAAACCCTAAACCCTAAACCCTAAACCCTAAACCTAAACCCTAAACCTAAAACCCTAAACTCAAACCCTAAACCCTAAACTCCTAAAACCCTAAACTCCTAAACCCTAAACCCTAAACCCAAACCCTAAACCCTAAAAACCCTAAACCCTAAACTCCTAAAACCCTAAACTCCTAAACCCTAAACCCTAAAACCCTAAAACCCTAAACCCTAAACCCTAAACCCTAAACCCTAAAACCCTAAACCCTAAACTCTAAACCCTAAAAACTCAAACCCTAAACCCTAAACCCTAAAACCCTAAACCCAAACCCTAAACTCAAACTCCTAAACCCTAAACCCCAAAACCCTAAACTCAAACCCTAAAACTAAACTCCTAAACCCTAAACCCTAAACCCTAAACCCTAAACCCTAAAACTCCTAAACCCTAAACCCTAAACCCTAAACCCTAAAACCCTAAACTCAAACTCCTAAACCCTAAAACCCTAAACCCTAACCCTAAACTCCTAAACTAAAACCCTAAACTCCTAAACCCTAAACCCTAAACCCTAAACCCTAAACCCTAAACCCTAAACTCAAACTCCTAAACCCTAAACCCTAAACCCTAAAAACCCTAAAACTCCTAAACCCTAAACCCTAAATTCAAACCCTAAACCTCAAACCCTAAACTTAAACCCTAAACCCTAAATTTAAACTCTAAACCCTAAAACCCTAAACCCTAAACCCTAAACCCTAAACCCTAAAACTCTAAACCCTAAACCCTAAACCCTAAACTCCTAAAACTCAAACCCTAAACCAAACCCTAAACCCTAAAACCCTAAACCCTAAACCCTAAACCCTAAACTCTAAACCCTAAAACTCCTAAACCCTAAACCCTAAACCCTAAACCTCAAAACTCAAAACCCTAAAACCCTAAACCCTAAAACCCTAAACCTAAACTCAAACCCTAAACTCCAAAACCCTAAACTCAAACCCTAAACTCCTAAACCTCAAACCCTAAACCCTAAAAACCCTAAACCCTAAACCCCTAAACCCTAAACCCTAAACCCTAAACCCTAACCTAAAACCCTAAACCCTAAACTCCTAAAACCCTAAACCCTAAACCCTAAACTCAAACCCTAAACCCTAAACTTAAACCCAAACTAAATTCCTAAACCCTAAACCTAAAACTCTAAAACCCTAAACCCTAAAACCCTAAACCCTAAAACTCAAACCTCAAACTAAACCCTAAACTCCTAAACCCAAACCCTAAACTCAAACCCTAAACTCTAAACCCTAAACCCTAAACCCAAACCCTAAACCTAAACCCTAAACTCCTAACCCTAAACCCTAAACCCTAAACCCTAAACCCTAACCTAACCCTAAACCCTAAACCCTAAACCCTAAACTCCTAAACCCTAAACTCCTAAACCCTAAAAACTCCTAAACCCTAAACCCTAAACCCTAAAACCCTAAACCCTAAACCCTAAAACCCTAAACCCTAAACTCAAACTCAAAACCCTAAACCCTAAACCCTAAACTCCTAAACCCTAAACTCCTAAACTCAAACCCTAAACCCTAAAACCCTAAACCCTAAACCCTAAACCCTAAACCCTAAACTCAAAACTCAAACTAAAACCCTAAACCCTAAACCCTAAACCCTAAACCCTAAACCCTAAAACCCTAAACCCTAAACTCCTAAACCCTAAACCCTAAACCTTAAATTTAAAATTTTAAATTTAAATTCTAAATTTAAATTTTAAATTTAAATTTAAATTTAAAATTTTAAATTTTAAATTTAAATTTAAATTTTAAATTTAAATTTAAATTTAAATTTAAATTTAAATTTAATTTTAAATTTAAATTTAAATTTTAAATTTTAAATTTAAATTTAAATTTAAATTTAAATTTTAAATTTTAAATTTAAATTTTAAATTTTAAATTTAAATTTTAATTTGAACTTAAACCCTAAACTCCTAAACCCTAACCCTAAACCCTAAACCCTAAAACCCTAAACCCCAAACCCTAAACCCCTAAACCCCAAACCCTAAACCCTAACCCTAAACTCCTAAACCCTAAACCCTAAACTCCTAAACCCTAAACCTCAAAACCCTAAACCCTAAACCCCAAACCCTAAAACTCAAACCCTAAACACTCCTAAACCCTAAACCCTAAACCCTAAACCCTAAACCCTAAAACTCCTAAACCCTAAACCCTAAACCCTAAACCCTAAACTCTAAACTCCTAAACCCTAAACTCCTAAAACCCTAAACCCTAAACCCTAAAACCTCAAAACCCTAAACCCTAAACTCCTAAACTTAAACCCTAAACCCTAAATTCCAAACCCTAAACTCCTAAACCTTAAATTTAAACTCTAAATTTTAAATTTTAAACCTAAACCCTAAATTTTAAATTTAAACCCTAAATTTAAATTTAAACTCCTAAATTTTAAATTTTAAACCCTTAAATTTTAAATTTTAAATTTTAAATTTAAACCCTAAACCTTAAACTTTAAATTTAAACTCCTAAAACCCTAAATCAAACTTAAATTTTAAATTTAAATTTAAATTTTAAAACTCCTAAATTTTAAACCCTAAATTTTAAACCTAAACCCTAAACCCTAAACCCCTAAACCTAAACTCCTAAACTCCCTAAACTCCTAAAACCCTAAACCCTAAAACTCTAAACCCTAAACCCTAAACCCTAAACCCTAAACCCTAAACCCTAAACCCCTAAAACCCTAAAACCCTAAAACCCTAAACCCTAAAACCCTAAAACCCTAAAACCCTAAACCCTAAACCCTAAACCCTAAACTCCTAAAACTCCTAAACCTCTAAAAACCCTAAACCCTAAACTCCTAAACTCCTAAACCCTAAAACTCCTAAACCCTAAACAAACCCTAAACTCCTAAACCCTAAACCCTAAACCCTAAACTCCTAAACTCCTAAACCCTAAACTCCAAACCCTAAACCCTAAAACTCCTAAACTCAAACCCTAAACCCTAAACTCAAACCTCAAAACCCTAAACCCTAAACCCAAACTCCTAAACTCCTAAACCCTAAACTCCTAAACCCTAAACCTCAACCCTAAACCCTAAAACCCTAAACTCCAAACCCAAACCCTAAACCCTAAACCCTAAACCCTAAAACCCTAACCCTAAACTCCTAAACTCAACCCTAAACCTTAAAACCCTAAACCCTAAACTAAACTCCTAAACCCTAAACCCTAAACTCCTAAACCCTAAACTCCTAAACCCTAAACCCTAAAAACTCCTAAACTCTAAACCCTAAAACTCCTAAACCCTAAAAACTCCTAAACTCCTAAACCCTAAAACCCTAAACCTTAAACCCTAAACCCTAAAAACCTAAACCCTAAACCCTAAACTCTAAACCCTAAACTCCTAAACCCTAAACTTAACCCTAAAACCCTAAACTCCTAAACCCTAAACCCTAAACTCCTAAACCCTAAACCCTAAACCCTAAACTCCTAAACTCCTAAACCCTAAACCCTAAACCCTAAACCCTAAACCCTAAACCCTAAACCCTAAACTCCTAACCCTGAACCCTAAACCCTAAACTCCTAAACCCTAAAACCCTAAACCCTAAACTCAAACCCTAAACCCTAAACCCTAAACTCCCTAAACTTAAAACTCCTAAACTCCTAAAACCCTAAACCCTAAACCCTAAAACTCCTAA
>CM034625.1:13342746-13345246 GCA_020080225.1 Gynochthodes officinalis | reverse complement strand
ATAAACCCTAAAACCCCAAACCCTAAATTTTAAACCCTAAACCCTAAACCCCAAACCCCAAACCCTAAAACCCTAAACCCTAAACTCCTAAACCCTAAACCCTAAACTCCTAAACCCTAAATCCTAAACCCTAAACCCTAAACCCTAAACCCCAAACTCCTAAACCCTAAACCCTAAACTCAAACCTAAACCCTAAACCCTAAACCCTAAACCCTAAACCCTAAACCCTAAACCTAAACCCCAAACCCTAAACTCCTAAACCCTAAACCCTAAACCCTAAAACCCTAAACCCTAAACCCTAAACCCTAAACCCTAAACTCCTAAACCCTAAACTCCTAAACCCTAAACTCCTAAACTCCTAAACTCAAACCCTAAACCCTAAAACTCCTAAACCCTAAACCCTAAACTCAACTAAACCCTAAACCCTAAACTCTAAACCCTAAAAACTCCTAAACCCTAAACCCTAAACCCTAAACCCTAAACCCTAAACCTCAAACCCTAAACTCCTAAACTCCTAAATCCCTAAATCCTAAACCCTAAACCCTAAACTCCTAAACCTCTAAAACTCCTAAACCCTAAACCCTAAACCCTAAACCCTAAACTCCTAAACTCCTAAACCCTAACCCTAAACCCTAAACCCTAAAGCCTAAAGCCTAAACACTAAAGCCCCAACCCTAAACCCTAAACCCCAAACCCTAAAGCCCAAACCCTAAACCCTAAACCCAAAACCCCAAAGCCCAAACCGTAAACCCTAAACCCCTAACCCTAAACCGTAAACCTCAATCGAACCCTAAACCCTAAACTCCAAACCCTAAACCCTAAACTCAAACTCCTAAACCCTAAACCCTAAACCCTAAACCCTAATAACCTAAACCCTAAACCCTAAACTCCTAAACCCTAAAACCCTAAACCCTAAACTCCTAAACCCTAAACTCTAAAAACCCTAAACCCTAAACCCTAAACCCTAAACCCTAAACTAAAACTCCTAAACTCCTAAACCCTAAACCCTAAATTTAAACCTAAACTCCTAAATTTAAAACTTAAACCCTAAACTTAAACTCCTAAAACCCTAAACTCCTAAACCCTAAACCCTAAACCCTAAACCCTAAACCCTAAACCCTAAACCCTAAACCCTAAACCCTAAACCCTAAACCCTAAACCCTAAACCCTAAACCCTAAACTCAAACCCTAAACCCTAAACCCTAAACCCTAAACCCTAAACCCTAAACCCTAAACCCTAAACTCCTAAAACCCTAAACCCTAAACCCTAAATCCCTAAACCCTAAACCCTAAACCCTAAACTCAAACCCTAAACCCTAAACCCTAAACCCTAAACCCTAAACTCCAACCTAAACCCTAAACCCTAAAACTCCTAAACTCCTAAACCCTAAACCCTAAACCCTAAACCCTAAAACCCTAAACCCTAAACCCTAAACCCTAAACCCTAAACTCCTAAAACTCCTAAACCCTAAACCCTAAACCCTAAACCCTAAACCCCAAACCCAAATTTAACTTTAAACCCTAATTTAATTAAATTTAAATTTAAATTTTAAATTTAAATTTAAATTTAAATTTAAATCTAACAAATTTAAATTTTAAATTTAAATTTAAATTTAAATTTTAAATTTAAATTTAAATTTAAATTTAAATTTAAATTTTAAATTTAAATTTAAATTTTAAATTTTAAATTTAAATCTAAACCCTAAACCCCAAACCCCTAAACCCTAAACCTTAAACCCTAAACCCCAAACTCAAACTCCTAAACCCAAACCCTAAACCCAACAAACTCCTAAACCCTAAACCCTAAACCCTAAACCCAAACCCTAAACCCTAAACCCTAAACTCCTAAAAACTCTAAACTCCTAAACTCTAAAACCCTAAACCCTAAACCCTAAACCCTAAACTCCTAAAACTCCTAAACCCTAAACCCTAAACCCTAAACCCTAAAACCCTAAACCCTAAACCCTAAACCCTAAAAACTCCAAACCTTAAACTCCTAAACTCCTAAACCCTAAAACCCTAAACCCTAAACCCTAAACTCCTAAACTCCTAAACCCTAAAACCCTAAATTTAAACTCTAAACCCTAAACCCTAAACCCTAAACCCTAAATCCCTAAACCCTAAACCCTAAACCCTAAACTCCTAAACCCTAAACTCCTAAAACCCTAAACCCTAAACCCTAAACCTCAAACCTTAAACCCTAAACTCCTAAACCCTAAACCCTAAACTCCTAAACCCTAAACCCTAAACCCTAAAAACCCTAAACCCTAAACCCTAAACCCAAACCCTAAACTCTAAATTTAAACCCTAAACCCTAAACTCCTAACCCTAAAACCCTAAACCCTAAACCCTAAACCCTAAACCCTAAACCCTAAATCCCTAAACTCCTAAACCCTAAAACCCTAAACTCCTAAACCCTAAACTCCTAAACCCTAAACTCCTAAACCCAACCCTAAAACCTTAAACCCTAAAACTCCTAAACCCCAAACCCTAAACCCTA